>OZ014481.1:27817728-27849317 GCA_963965965.1 Trididemnum nubilum | reverse complement strand
GAAGCTCTGAGGCGATGGTTGATTGCTCAGCCTATTGTCGTGGATTTGTTGAAAGGTTTTCATAAGAAATCGTTTCTGTGAGGATAAATTTGATTGGCTTCACCATGAGGAAAGCTACAAAGAGAGATTTAAGGAAGAACTAAATGGATTGGTGCAAGCTTTTGAGCACGTGGAAACCCATTTGCAGACTCATCAAGGAAACTATTCACGTTATGTTCTAGACAAGTGTCTGATGCTGAAGGAATTCAACAGCTTCAAAACTTGAAAAAACATAGAATCCAAAAGTTTGAATCCTTTGTAACGTCAAGGATTTTGGAAAATGAAGATTTCACAAAACCTATTACTAAGGTTGCCATTGATTTATTTGGAAAGACAAGAAAAAAGACAAATAAATCAAGAGAAATGATCAAATGCGATACATCTCTTCTACAAAAACTTTTTATATCTAGCTATGTTCGTGGAAAAGATGCTTTAAGAATGTTTTTTAAGCATGAAACGTCAGCATATCCATTTGCATTATCGTCGAATGGCAATTTAAGAACTACGGCAAAGTCAGCACTTCTTCCCGTTTTAGAAAGCTACGGATTTTCGCAAAGTTCTGCTCTTACATGCGATGTTTATGTTATAGAAGGACCAGTACTTTTACAAATGTTGAAACCAAGAGGAAGCGTTACCACATTTGAAGAATATATTTCAAAAACAATAACACCTTTTGTTATCAACAAAGCAGCAATCTACAAACGGGTTGATATAGTGTTTGATGTTTATCTTAGAAACAGCATTAAAGCATCAATCAGAAGCAAGTGAGGATCCGGACAACAGGTGGCAGTTACAACTAGTACGCAAATTCCTCAAAACTGGTCTGAATTTCTGAGGAACGATAAAAACAAAACTGCATTGTTTGCTTTAGTCCAAAAACATGTGGTTACTGCAGTTGATCCTCATTTGGCCACTGTTGTTGATACATCATTTGATACAGTACTAAGCAATGACACCTTCGATCTGTCAGATATTTCCCATGCGATCATGAGGAAGCAGACACTCGCATGTTTCTTCATGTCAAACATGCTAAATCGGAATCAATAATTAGGACTGTAGATACCGATGTTGTGGTGATTGCAACTTATTGTTTCCACAATTTGGGAATCAACCGTTTATGGATCAAGTTCGGAATTGGAGATAAAACCAGATTTATTGCAATTCATGAAATAGTATCTTCTTTGCCTCAAACTTTGTGTGCTTCTCTTCCTTTCTTCCACGCATTCACCGGATGCGATACAGTTTCTTCCTTTTTTGGGTTTGGTAAAAAAAGGCATGGGATTGTTGGATGCTCAATCTTTCCAAATTTTGTGACTTATTTTCAAGTTTAGATTTTTTGAGTTTGCCATCATCTTTTAATGCATTGGAAAAATTTGTGATTACCCTCTATTGCAAGAACTCGGACGCTCAAAATGTTGATGAATGCCGTTACAATATGTTTAGCAGTGGTTATCCTGTCGAGAAATTGCCACCAACATCTGCAGCTCTTGCAGAGCATACAAGAAGAGCAATGTACCAATCTGAAATATGGAAAAGCTGTTTTACAAAAATTCAAAATCGACCATCTGCTTTGGATTGGGGTTGGGCTTTTAATGACTCTGAAGAACTGATTCCATTTTGGTCCAGTGCTCAGTCAGTAGCATCAATTTACGAAATTATTCATCACTGTAACTGCAAATCCACATGTTGTTTTCGATGCTCGTGCTGCAAAAAAAAAGTATTTAAAATGCACCAGTCTTTGTTCGTGCAATTTCAAGACTTGTAACTCTGAGAACATTTTGTCATCACAGCATCAAAGAGAGGACACTGCAAGAAATGTTTTTGACTTTCTAGAATCATTAACGTGAAAACGTGATTAAATGATGCACGAGACTTTGCTACTTACATTAGCTCAGCTCAAAATATTCGTTTTTCATAACTGCCAAACTTGTTTGTCAATTAAGGCATGCCCTTATGAGACCTGCTATAACGTTGCAAACAAAATCGCCACAGTAATGTAAAAACCTAAAGCAACGGTATTTCAATGACGTCATGATGACGTCATCAGTGACGTAACAAGCTTCTCCAAAACAATTGGATGTTAAGTAGCAAGTAGTTTTATTGCAGCAATTGAAATTCGTTAAAAACAACAAAAAACATAGCAAAAACGATGTAAAAATTAAATCGATGACGTCATTTTGACGTCACCGAAAATGCCTAGCGATCTTTTAATTTTGTTTGTTCATATTATGCAACTTAAAAGTGGGCAAATAATCGATGTATAGGCATCAAAATGGGACAAGAAAGGCTGAAAACTGGATTTTTGGGAATTCCCCAATTTGGGGGTGATGACGTCACCCAAAAAATTGCGGCACCGACTAAAATTCAAATTGGGCCCACAAACTTTAAAAATATGCAAAAAAACAATGTGTAACACGCATAGCCTAAAGATTCACTTTTTTGCGCCTAAGGCCCCCGACTACTACTTAAAACTGACTTAAGAAACTTGACAAGCTAATCTTCTATTAGAAAAATCAGCCCTAAACATGCATATTGGAGTGGCAAAAATAGTGTTGATATCTACATTGCCTAACCCTGTAGCGCCCCACGTTGCAAATATGCAACATAGATTCTAGATAAAATAGAACTGTGATTGAAGAAATCAATTTTACAAATTTGGCTAGTTACATAACCGCGCACTGTTACAAATTTGCAACTGATTACACTTTCACCTACCACTGGCTGCCAAAAGCAGCCTTTTTCATATTTGCTTAGCATATTATGCCAAAGTTTGGTTAGTGACCAAGTTTTGTTTCCTTTTTTGAGTTTCAGATAGTCTAGAAATCAAAATGCATCTTATGTTTTCTGAATTAGTACCACCAAAATGTCACTTAGAATGCTCAAAACAGTCAGATTTGAAGCAAAAGCTTTCGAAGCAAAACGATTTAAAGTGATGTTGCAAATTTGCAACACTGGGTGCAAAGGGCTTGATTAGCAAATTGGTATAGATGCTGAAAAAAGGTAGCTAGTGTTACAAATACACAGTCCATATTCTTCAATATACATTTTTAGATCCTGGCTTACTTTCAAATATTTAAACTAGCGCGAATTAGTGCATACCATCCAAATCTAAATCAAGCCAGTTGAGCTGCCGACAGTGATGCCAGTATTGATGTTTCTCAAATCATTCACTATACTCGCTGTATTATGCCGAAGAGTGTAACAAGTTGGCAAAGCCCATCTCTGCATCATTGAGCCTGGGCAGCACAGCCCCTTTCGAAGAAATGTTGCAGTGGTAACAAGCTGTTGCCAACACTGTGTCTGATTTGACCAGCCAGAGATTTGAACTTCAGACCTCCTGCTCCAGAGACGAATGCATTACCGTTCGACCAACTGGCCAGTGTGTTGATGTTTTTAACTTGCAATTTGATGTCTGATGTTTTTGATGGAAATCTGTGGTAATTTGCTTTTAGGAGGAAATCTGATGTTTTAGACAAAAATTTGATGTGAATTACAAAAAAAGATTATGAAAAGCTAAACCCACCCTATAGCTTGTCATTTGGTAAACAGCTTTGAAAATAAGGTGATCTCCAAACAAAAAAGAAAAAGGTCTTCACCCAATCCTAAATAAACGGTTGAAAGAGATGTGATCTTCAAGCATCCCTGGCGCCAGAGTAGCGTGCTTGGGGAGGCATATAAAATTTTGGAAGGAATGGCACAAAAATATATTCAGGGATGAAGATCAAAAAAAATATCTTTATCAAAAATACATCCCAGTGGCGTAGGTCCTGTTGCTTTCTTTTGGGGTACGATATTTGCTTGGAGGGCACATTCTCGCTTGGGGGCACAAAAGCCTCATTTGGTACGCATTTTGCCCAAAATTCGAGGGTGAAGACCAAAAAATAAAAAATAAAAGAAAAAAGGTCTTCTTTACAAATGCACCCCAGTGGCATTGGTCCTGTTGATTTCTTTTGGGGTATGATTTTCGCTTGGGGGTACAAAAGCTTCCTTTGGTACAGATTTTGCCCTCATATTCTGGGGTGAAGACCAAAACCAAAGAAAAGGTCTTTATCGCAAATGCTCCCCAGTGACGTTGGTCCTGTTGCTTTCTTTTGGGGCACAAGCAGTAAATTTGGGGGCACGGCCCTGACATGACCCCCATGGCGCCGGGCCTGCATGGATGTTTCTGTTGGAAATTTACTGCATTGGTTTTGTAGTTTAGATGTAATCTGATGTTTCTTCTCTAAAATTCTGATGTTTTTGAACAGCCATCGCTGGCACCACTGGCTGCGGAACAAAAATAGCATTGGTTTCGAAAAATGGTTTAGTTTGGTCATTTTATCCAAGTACTGAGTAGCGGCTTTATAAGATGATGTAGTATTTGCTGCTTTGTATATCAGCACTATAGTAGTTTCAGAGAGAGGCTACTAAGTATTGAGCGGTTACTTAGAGGACATCTTCATGCAATACTTTTTCAAAGATGGTGGTTTCTAGGGGTAAGGGCTGTAGAATTTTGGAACCAAGGTTTTAATTGGAGCAAGGATCAATTGTTGTTGATCTTTACAACTGCAAAATAGGTACTAATTTTGTATGAAGTTGTTTTGTGGGAAGTTTATTCACTGATTATGCTAAATCCTTTTAGTGTGTATTATAAATAGTAATTTAGTTATGTGGTATTTCCAAATTCAATTTACATTGAAATTATTTGCTTTTGTGTGATGAAATATTGTTTTTTCTCTTTCTGCTGAAATCCGTAATTGCAGCCTGTAATACCCAGTGTTGCATATTTGCAACATTGCCAAACACGGTAATTAATTATATTACCCCCAAAATTACACTAAGGTCTATGTATCACCATTTTACTTGAAAAATCCTTTGCAGTATTTTTTTTTTTAATATTTGTATGCATGGGCGCAACAGGGTTAAGACTTGTTTGAGGCCATGTTTTGGATGATATGTTATTGAAATAAGATTTAACTGATAATGCCTTATTGGGGTAAAATCAGTTTTACGTATTAAGAACAACGTTCTAAGAAAATTAATAATAAGCTATGCAGACAGTATGCAGAGTCTTATAGGCACAATCAAACCTTTAACAGCATAAGACATACTGTTTCAGAATCGACATTTCTCTTTTATTCCTCTTCAGTATAGTTAGGACTACAGGTATGAACATGAGTGTAGAAAGGCAAGGAATCGCAAATTAACAAGATCATAACACAATTCTTTTTTCCAAAAATATTACAAGAGATAATTCTAATAGTTCAATTCAAAATCATTTCCAATAGAATGCCTTAGAGCTGTTTCGCCCAATCTCAGGGCTCATAGGTAAGGCTAGCAAGGCCAAAAAACTTAACTGTCATATCATTATTATATCGTGGTGGATCAATGTCGAGTCCAATTCAAATTTATACTCTGGGGGCCCATCATTACACTCGCTGGATGGCGAAAATGATTTATACTATAAAGATAGCTTTGCTGACACACCAGCTTAAAGAATTTTTTTAAACAGCAGACGCTTGATTCCATTCAAAATCTTGCTACATTTTTATCTGGCTATGCTCAACAAACGCCACAGATGCACCCCAATTAGACCTGGATTTGCTAAACCTGCTGGAATTGCTGCAAGAGGCAAAAATTAGAGTTAGAGACCCAGAAACGATTAAGATGGTGGAAGCTGCCTACCTTAAACTCAACGGCCAACTTTGGTACTAGAGTGAACGTTTTGTGCCACTGGCTTTGCTTAGCACAAGAGTAGCAGATTGTGATAAAAAGGACATGCTGGCAAATGCCATCCTTAAATATCAGAACCGAGCCTGACCTGATTGCCAACACATGCCTGAAACAGAAGATTTTGGTTCAAAATGTCTGTAACATTTTGTTGGACCAGACTCATCGACCTTTTTTGAATTGTTGCATGGGAAGGAATCGGCATCCTAAACAAAGAAAGTTCAAAAGTGGTCAAATACAGAATCATACTTGTCGCTGAAGAAAGCAGTTGTGCTCAATAGGGTGGTTAATGACTGCACAGAGAGATCTCTTGAGCTAGTAACTGATTATCATATTAATAGGATAACCACATCAGAAGAACAAAAATTCCATCTCTACCAAGCAGTTACCAAGCTGAGATCAAGGATGAAAAAAAGAAGTGAGAAGGGACTTTCAACAAAGTTAACTAGATGGGAGTTTGCCAGCAAACCCAGTGAACGACCGACGCATAGCTAATGCTGTGACGCTCAAAAGTACTTTTTGTCTACCGTAAAATCAGCAATTATTCAAAAATATCTGATTATGAAACCTCCAGAAAAGTAGAGTCAAAATATTGGTCAGTTAAATATCTCCTGATATCATAAAACACTGGCACCCTGGCTTGAGCCGTTTAAAAATTAATTTTTGGGGGTCCCAGGGGGAGTGGCACCCCCAAACTATGTCAAAATATTTGTTTGTTAAATATCTGCTGATATCAAAACAGACTGGCACCCAAGTTGAGCCATTCAAAACATTGATTTTTGGGGGGTCCATTTGGGGGGGTCCGCGGGGGGGTGGCACCCCCAAACTATGTCAAAATAGTTGTCTGTTAAATATCTACTGATATCAAAAAAAAAATAGAACTCTACCTTGAGCCGTTCAAAAAATTGATTTTGGGGGGGTTTATTTGGGGGGATCCCCGGGGGGGTGGCACCCCCAAACTATGTCAAAATATTTGTCTGTTAAATATCTCCTGATATCATAAAACACTGGCACTCTAAGTTAAGCCGTTCAAAAGCTTGATTTTTGGGGGGTCCATTTTGGGGGGGCCCCGGGGGTGTGGCACCCCCAAACTATGTCAAAATATTTGTCTCTCAAATATCTACTGATATCAAAAAAAACTGGCACCCTAGGTTAAATGGTTAAAAAACTTGCTTTTGGGGGGTCCATTTGGGGGGGTCCCCGGGGGGTGGTACCCCCAAACTATGTCAAAATATTTGTCTCTCAAATATCTACTGACAACAAAAAAAACTGGCACCCTAGATTGAGCCGTTCAAAAATTTGATTTTTTGGGGGGGTCCCCGGGGGGGTGGTACCCCAAAATCATGTCAAAATATTTCTCTCTTAAATATCTACTGATATCAAAAAAAAAATGGCACCCTAGGTTAAATGGTTAAAAAATTTGTTTTTGGGGGGGTCCATTTGGGGGGGTCCCCGAAGGGGTGGTACCCCCAAATTATGTCAAAATATTTGTCTCTCAAATATCTACTGATATCAAAAAAAAATGGCACCCTAGCTTGAGCCGTTCAAAAATTTGATTTTTTGGGGCCCCATTTTGGGGGGGTTCCCGGGGGGGTGGTACCCCCAAATCATGTCTAAATATTTGTCTCTTAAATATCTACTGATATCAAAGAAAAATGGCACCCTAGGTTATATGGTTAAAAAATTTGTTTTTGGGGAGGTCCATTTGGGGGGGTCCCCGGGGGGGTGGTACCCCCCAATTATGTCAAAATATTTGTCTCTCAAATATCTACTGATATCAAAGAAAAATGGCACCCTAGCTTGAGCCGTTCAAAAATTTGATTTTTTGGGGCCCCATTTTGGGGGGGTTCCCGGGGGGGTGGTACCCCCAAATTATGTCAAAATATTTGTCTCTCAAATATCTACTGATATTTAAAAAAAATGGCACCCTAGGTTATATGGTTAAAAAAATTTGTTTTTGGGGGGTCCATTTGGGGGGGTCCCCGGGGGGGTGGTACCCCCAAATTATGTCAAAATATTTGTCTCTCAAATATCTACTGATATCCAAAAAAACTGGCACCCTAGCTTGAGCCGTTCAAAAAATTGATTTTTTGGGGCCCCATTTTGGGGGGGTTCCCGGGGGAGTTGCCCCAAAAAAATTTCAGGAGACACATTTGCGTATGTACCTCAACAACTTCACACAAAAATTAGATTTCTATGTTTTGTGGTTTAGGAGAACTCGAGCGTACAAGATTTAGGAAGAAAAAAAAGGAAAAAAAAAGGAAAAAAAAGGAAAAAAAAGGAAAAAAAAAGGAAAAAAAAAGGAAAAAAAAAGGAAAAAAATAAGAAAAAAACCTCATCGCGGCCGAAAGTGGGTTGGTAGGGATGAAAGGATATCTTAAGACATATAACCATGAGAAATATTTTTTGCCGTACTTAAGCCGTTTTTGACTTAGACCGCTTATTACGCCAAACTTTCGGGGCGGTTTTCGGGTCATAAACCCGAAGTCACGTGACCGATTGCCTCGAAATTTGGTACAAACATAAAACTCATTAATCTCAAACTGCTGTCAAAATTTCATGTAGTTAGACCAAACGGTTCTCGAGTTATAAGCAAAAGTCTGAAATCTCGCACTCATTAGTTAGAAAATGGCCGAGTAAAAACAAAGGAACACGCGACGCGAGCGTCGGTCGTTCCAATGAAACAAATGAACTACTCGTTTTAAACTGTGAATTTGACCATTGCTCTTTTAATAAATTGTTGGTTGCAAAATGTTTTGCTGCCAGATATTACTGAATGTTAGTGAAGGAAGTAATTTATTTATTTTAGCAGATTGGAGTTTTCATATGATGTTTTATATGTTCAAAATTCTATTGTTTTTGACTTAATATAAAAAAAATATTGAAAAATTTAGTTTTTTCAAAATATCTCAAAAAGTAAAGCTTTTAGACCCTATAAATGTATCACGGACTCATACAAACATGGTCTTTGCGCAAATTTTGAGCTATAACATAACATTGTACCACCAATAGATAGGGAGATACAAGCATAAAGGGGGTAAAACCCCCCACGCTTAAGTGAAAACCCCTTAATTGGGGGTGAACCACCGTCAAACAATATCCGATGACTCTCAAACTTTGCGTGAGCCGTAGTTGGGTGGTTTGGCAACTTTTTGGACTACTTTGTGAAAATCGGTGACATTCACCCAAAATTGGTACACCCTATTCTCTATCTATCGTTGACTTCTGAGCTCTGACTCAGACCTTGTGTGTGGTCCAATTATTAAGTCTCCTCAGAGTTCCTGTGTGACTTCAACCCTTTTAAGAATGAGGTAAAATGACAGATCGGAGGGCTACCCTCGATGACAGCACTGTACGCTGTATTGAGAGAGCTCTTCTTGATATGTCTTTAGTCTATTTTTTTTATTTTTATTGAAGAGAATGCAGTAAGCTAGATAAATTTAAACTATAGCACTTGTACGAAAAGTTTTACATGATAAATTGTAAAAAAGCTTTTTTTGAAAAAATAACTGTAATTTGAAACAAAAAATTAAACCTTTTTTTTGAAAATACTTGTCTTTTAAAAAAAAAATTATTTTTTTTTTGAAGAAAATTTATTTTTGGAAAAAAACTTTTACCTCTGGAGCTGTGTTCCCTCTAACTTTATGGCTAATCGGCGAGTGCCCAAATTTTCTCTAAACAATTGCGCCCAAAGCTCTAAAAAGACGTTTTAGTGCTCGAAATTTCGTTCCAATCCAGTATCAAAGTATACCAAATGTCATATTTCCACAGATTTGTCGAAGTTTCTAAAGCTATGTTTACTATATTGCCAAAAATTATTTGCCCTTGCTCCAACAAATCGGCGATTCGCTGAAAAAAAAAAACGGCTTAGTGGGAACACTGCTCTGGAGCCTAAAAGTCCCTGTGCCTAATAGTTCCGATGCCTAAACGTGCCTAAACATACGCACCTAAAAGTCGTAGACCGCCCAAGAAATTGATTGTCCTCAAAAATAGGTCACAGAAAAGGTTTTTTACACAAATCACATCTTTTGAACACAGGTAAAAAAATAAAAACTTTGAGGCAAAATAAGCACCCTATCCAGCAAGCATTAGATAGCTTTGCAGCTGATTGTGACACTGCCAAATAAAAAACAAGCACAGTGAAAAGTGATACACTTCATGTTTTAAGAAACCCTAATCAGTGCTTGTTGCAAGTGAATAAAGCGTTACAAGAAACAGGCACAGGTATAGAAGTTAAAGTATTTTTGGGTTGCATTCACAAGTGACAAAAGGCAACACAAAGAACTGCATATCCGAATTGGCAAGGCAAGCGTAATAATGCAAAGTTGCATCATTTGGTTGTTGTGAAATCAATTTTCTGGATTTTTAAAACAGTCTTTACCCCATTCTCACCTGCGGTATGGTCATGAAAATTGGATAATGACAAAAAGAGTGCTATAGCAAGCGCCCAAAATGAGGTTTCTCAAAAAAATTAACGAGTTACATTATTGACAAGGGGCACATCTCTGAGATTCGAAAATCTGTAGAGCTGCTACTTCTCCAAATTGAAAGATCTCAGCTTAGATGGTTTGACAATATACACAGAATGCCTCAGGAAGAACTATCAAACAAACTTTACTTGCCAAAGCAAATGGGAAAAAAACAGTTGGATGACCCAGAACTTGATGAATCAATATTACATTAAGGATTTTGGGTGGAATTACTTTGGACTTCACCCAAGCGAAATAACGAAGATGGTTGAAGACTGTGATGTGTGGTGGCTTAATCTCGAACAGTTGCCGTGCAACCATCATGATGGAAAAGAGGGCAATGCAGAGAGAGAGAGAGTTTTCTTTGAAGTTATCAATGTTTTCTACTGTTTCTTCTGTTAGTTGCATTTGTACAAACTTCTCATTTCATCTACCAGCTTCTTCACCGCCTGAAGCCTTTTTAATAAAAGAACTGTAGGAACTCCAGCTTTATGGTGGGCAAACGTATGCTTTTGATAGTATTGTTATAAGTTCCTAGCAGCCAACTACAGATCTAGTAATAGTACCGCCAAAGGTGGGCAGGGCAAGTCACAACAGTTGCACAGCAAGCGCAACTACTTTAAAATTTTTGCGGTGCAAGCGTTTCCACAATCTCCCAAAAATAATTGCGCTGCAAGCACAATCGCACGCGCAAGTGTGACGTTTTGAAAAGTATGTTTCTGAATAACTCACTGCTCAAACTGCACTAAGCTATGGTACAAAACCAATATTCAAAACAAATTATGCACACTACCAAATAGTAAATAGCACTAAACTACAGTACGAAACCAATACTCAAAATATATGATGCACACCCAAAAAAATTATTGATTTTCTTTCAAAAATACAAGCATTTGAAAATGCGCATTGCTTAACTTCGCTCGCTCAGGGCAAAGAACAATGAAAAATGACGCTCAACACTCGCACTTAAAGGAATCGCAGTGTTAAATTCCACCAACTAATCTTCATGAAGTGGCAAGCAAGTTATGACTCATCAAGGAAATCAATTACTAGTTTTGATGCAATTGTGCTCCTGGAGCAATTAGCATCACTCTGCTCTGGCAAATGGAGCACGCTAAAAAAATCACCAACTGTTTTGTATAAAGAAACTGAATCAACTAAGAGCTACCGATGAGTAAACTGTAGATCAAAAATCTTTCGCGCTCGTCACCCATGCTTGAGCATCGGAACCAAAATGTGGCCGTTCAAATCTCTGTGTAGCCATGGGAAGTCAATGTCAAGCAACAGTCCATGGGAAGTCAGTATTCTGTAAGGAGCTCCTGAAAATCTAAGTCCAGTAAGGCATCCCTATCCATCAAAGCAGAGGTGGAACAACGGCTGGGCTCTGGGTTTATAAACTTTAACTTGGGCGGTCACACTTCCAACATAGTAAAAATGGGGAAGACATCGGGGGCCGCTGCTGAACCAGAAGAGCCACAAAACGAACCTACAGAAAAAGAAACCACGAAATTGACGCTAGCTAATGGGGCCGCTCAGGAACCTTCATTGCGCGTAAATTCCTTTCAACCTGGGCCCACTTCTGTAGAGAACGGTTGCAACGAGGCTGCACTAGTCAAACCTTACTAGAGGCGGGTAAGAGTGATCCTGGGACCCCAGTGGCAAAGGCACCTGTGAAGTCCGGGATTACGGTTAAGGTTGATTAGGGACAAAGAAATGGAGGAAGCGTTTCATGTCCACTTGGTTTAGAAGGGATTACCCCTAACCCGTTTTGGAATATTGCTCAGGAAGGCACGGGCATGTCAAGGAGCCAGGTTCTGAGACATACAAATCAGAGTCGGACTCAGAAAAAACAGGAATTAGGTCACCCCCTTGAACCCCCTAGTTCGCGTAAGGATTTTTTGGATGAGGCACTGTTAATCGGCTATGATGAGTCTAAAATGCCCTATGTTATGTTTAAAAATCAAATAATGAACCTGATGGAACGATGTCCATACCCAGATTGTAAACTGCCACTGTTGCATGCGGCGTGTGTTCGGGCTGCTGCCCATACTATTGCGGTAGTTATTTCTGATACCCCTGGGTTTGATGATGAGGCAAAGATTTACATGGCTTTCGATCACTTGTCGCAAAGATTTGGTGTTTGAGGTGGCTTTGCTAATGAACCTAAAATAAGGCAGATAAGAAACGGCCCAAAAATGACTTCCACTTCCGTGGCTGCTTGGAAGACATTTAAAGGCGGTGAATCATCCAGCCAATTCCAGTGGTTTACAATAGCTTAAATTCAATTATAATTTTTGATATTTTTTGTTTTAATTTTGGGACTGCGGTTGCAAAGATATTCAACAAATACAAAAAGATGTCCCCCGAAAAAAGTTTTTGGAAACTCTGAGCTTTGCTCTTCCCGCCAAAACCACAGTAGGCCTAATGGTTTAGAGAACTGTGGTAGGCCTAATAGTTTAGAGATAGTTTATTTCTAAATAGTTTAGGCCTAACTATCTCTAAACTATTAGGCCCAGTAGTTTAGAGATAGTTAGGCCTAATAGTTTAATAAGATTACATTAGGTCTAATAGTTTAGAGAACTGTGGTTTTGGCGGGAAGTCAAAATTGAGAGTTTCCGAAAAACTGTTTTCGGGGGGACATCTTTTTGTATTTGTTGAATATCTTTGCAAACGCATCCCCAAAATCAAAACAAAAAATATCAAAAATTAAAGTTCAATTTTAGCGATTGTAAATCACCGAAATTGGCTGGATGATTCACCACCTTTAAGGATGAATTGACACAGTGTTTTGTATTTGCGCATTCCTATAAAAAGCCTGAATTGTTAGAGGGTCGTTTGGTGGTTGATCTCTCACGTAGGCTTCCGACTTATGCAAAACAAAGGTTTTTGGATTTTTTAAGTGATCGATTTGGTAGCACGGGTGACCCTACCTTTGCCAGCCTACTGGAGTTTGTCGCACGCAAGGAGGATAGTAAGTTATCAGATTTTGGTGTTCAACTGATGGCTGACGAAAAATCTGAGCGAATTTCAAAATCCAGTGCAAAGAGTAGTGGAAATCCTTCGTTTAATGTTAAAAAGACTTCGGCACAATTCGATAGTAATGGTCGTAGGAACTAGATGGAAGTTTGCCAGCAAACCCAGTGAATGACCAACGCGTAGCTAATGCTGTGACACTCAAAAGTACTTTTTGTCTACCGTAAAATCAGCAATTATTCAAAAATATCTGATTATGGAACCTCCAAAAAAGTAGAGTCAAAATAATTGTCAGTTACATATCTCCTGATATCATAAAACACTGGCACTCTAAGTTGAGCTATTAAAAAAATTGATTTTTGGGGGGTCCATTTGGGGGGGTCCCGGGGGGTGGCACCCCCAAACTTTGTCAAAATATTTGTTTGTTAAATATCTGCTGATATCATAAAACACTGGCACTCTAAGTTAAGCCATTCAAAAAATTGATTTTTGGGGGGTCCTTGGGGGGGTGGCACCCCCAAACTATGTCAAAATATTTGTCTGTTAAATATCTACTGATCGCAAAAAAAAACTAGCACTCTAGCTTCAGCCGTTCAAAAAATAGATTTTTGGTGCCCCATTTTGGGGGGTTCCCAGTGGAGTTGCCCCAAAAAATTTCGGGAGAAAAAATTGCATTTGCAGCTTAACAACTTTACACAAAAATTAGATTTCGATGTGTTGTGGTTTAGGAGAAGAGCATATAAAAATTAGGAAGAAAAAAAAGGAAAAAAAAAGAAATAAACCTCATCGTGGCCAAAAGTGAGTTGGTTAGGATGAAAGGGTATCTTAAGATATACAACCATGTGAAATATTTTTTGCCGTACTTAGGCTGATTTTGACTGAGACCGCTTTTTACGCCAAACTTACGGGGCGGTTTTCGGGTCCTAAAACCAAAGTCACGTGACTTATTGACTTGAAATTTGGTACAAACATATAACTGATTAATCTCAAACCGCTGTCAAAATTTCATGTAGCTAGACTTAACAGTTCTCGAGTTATAAGCAAAAGTCTGAAATTTTGCACTCATTAGTTGGAAAATGGCCGAGTAAAAACAAAGGAACACGCGACGCCAGCGTCGGTCGTTCCAATAACAATGGAAATTTTCAGAATGGCAACATGATTCCTGCTACAGGTAAACCTTTCTAAGACTCTAAGAATATTGATTTGGTTAGCGTTGCTCCACAGTGTTTCGTATGTGTAATGGAAAGATCGGATAGTCATCACAAAGTCACGCATTGTCAAAGGTTTAGGAGAATGAACCCCTCAGAGCGCAAGGATGTGGTGTTTAACACGTTGACTGCCAACCGGTTTTTACCAAAACTGCTCAAAAATGCCAAACGTACTAGAGCTAAAGTAAGACTGCCACAAAGCTATGAAGTCGATTTTTGGCAATAGCTAAACTTATTCGTCATATATCACGCGAAAAAACTACCTACGAGTATACTCGTAGTTGGCACCTGAATCAACAAATTCGTCAAAAAATGTCACTCTACGAGATAACTCGTAGCTGAAAATGACCTTTTTTTACACATGACCATATATTGCTTTACAAAATCTTCAAAATAACTTACGATATTATTTGTATTGAAAAAACATTTTCCGATTACCACATAATATTTTTGTTTAGCTATAGCGCGTGTAGTGGTCACTTGTTACTAGAAAGAAGTTTAGAAATCTAGAAGTCAAATTAGAATCAGATAAAATTTGAATTTGGATTCAACAGCTAGTGTTAGCTGAAATCAATTGCTAATGGACAAATTCTTATAATGCTTCTTTACTGGTGAACAAGAAGTCAACCAGGCTACTGGTAAGCTGGTAGCAATATTTACCAACCTCCAGTTACAGTACTGGTAACTACAGTACACCAATACTAATACAGTATAGCCTTCCACAGTTCCATATACCAGAGTAGCATAGTTCACTTTCCTCTTTCTGCAGTTGACAGGATATAGATCTAATAAACTGAATAATAGTAATCGGAGGTGGAGTCGAGGACACGAGGCTTGAGGCCAAGGACACAAAAAAATTCCGAGGCCAAGGCCAAGGACACAGGAGCACGTGTTCTCAAAAAAAAGTTTTCAAAATTTTTTTCAGGCGAAAAAGGTCTTCAAAAATTCTTTTCAGGTGATCTCCACTTGAGGAAAACAAAAAAAGGTCTTCACAAATTTTCCGCGAGGTTTCTGGCGTTTTCCAACAACATTTCAACGGCTCAAAACATAGTGCTGTCTTTGAGCCAAGGACAGGGCAATTTTTGAGGACTTGAGGCTTCGAGGCCAAGGACTTCGAGATGTGTCCTTGAGGACTCCACCTCTGTTAGTAATCCCATTTCCTACTTAGCCAGATTTTTTTGGAAGAAAATTTCGGCTACACACACCCCTGATTAGGCTACGCTACTGTTCAAATACTGGTACTGTAGCCATACAGGTTACATCACTCTGAGTAACCCAAATTTTGTTCTTTATGTTTTTTTAGATATTTTAGCTTTTTCCATGTTTCTAATCACTATTATGTTTTCACCAAGTTGGTCAAATTCAATTTAGCTTACAGTCTAAAATTAAGTTTACTAACACTGACTTAGACATATGGCTAGAAAAGGTATATATCTCAGGATGAATGGGATGATTACTTGGACTTGAGTGACTCTCATTCAGAAGATTTTTCTGACTTATCTGATTCTGAAAGTGATGTACATGCACTATATGTAGCATCAGATACAGATGAATCAAGTTCAGATGAAGATGAAGAAGCGGCAACAGTGTAACCTCCTGTGCCAGCATCTACTAGCATATCTCTTTCTGCTGATTCGACAGCAGTTGCTGCTGCAACTTTCATATAAATCTGTAGATTTTCTTAAAAAAAGATGAACATCCCACAATGTTTATCATTTCCAAACTCTGCTAAGCTTTAGTGAGTCTGCACAAACAGGCGCGTAGCCAGGATTTGGAAAAGGGGGGGGCTATTTTGAAAGAGTGAGAAAAGTGCAAACGACCTTGACCCGAATTTTTATTGTTCTTGAATGAGTTCCACACGGTTTGTCCGAAAATTGAGACGAAATTTCTTGGAAAGCTCGAAAATTCAAAGGTTTTTTCCGCCCAAAATCAGGTGGTCTCCAAAAAAAAAAGGTCTTCACCGAAATTGAGACTGATTTTTCGGCCAAATTCGGAAATTCAAACGTTTGAGGGAGGGCTGTTTTTCTATGTGGGGGGCTATTTTCAATTTTTCACAAAAAATCGGCCTCAAAAGCACCAAAAACGTGCGATTTTGCATACTTCACAAGCCAATGCGGGGACTCGAGCCCCCCCACCCCCCCCCCTGGCTACGCTACTGTGCACAAATACTACGGATGAAACTGCTTAGCAACTTTAGGTGTTTTACTCAAAGTGGCAGCAATGTTTCATAAGCAATATATGCATGCAATACATTGCGTATAAAACGTTTGTTCGACCAAAATTTTGTTTGGTAAACTTGGGCAACTTTTTTAATTTTGAAGGCTATTGTTGGTGTTACAGGTGCCAAAATAATTTTGGTGTTGTGCTACATATGCCGAAGGGTCAATTTCATGCATTGAAATCACGTATATACTCGTAGTTTTTTTTTCATTGGCATTTAGAAAAAAACGAGTATACTCGTAGTTGGCACCAGGGAACAAACGCCTCACCACGAGTATACTCGTAGTTGGCAGTCAACGTGTTAAGGCTCGTCGGTGTTTCAATTGTCTCAGTGCTCATTTGGTTAAAGACTGTACGCAAAGATGTGATTGTCTGATTGTCGCAGATGTCAAGGTAGTGATATTTGTAAACATTTTTTCATGTTGCATGAGTACTTTGCTCCCACTGTACCTAAGAGTTTTGGGAATAATGAGCGTGTTGATAGGGAGGAAAATGACGACAGAAACCCTAGTGTTGCTCAAGGTCCTTTTTTTCCAGTTCGAAGTGTGAAAATTGGTTCGACTAAAGCGGCACTTAATCGCATTGTAGCCGCTAGGGTCATAAACCCACAGACCGGCAAGTCTAAACTTGTTCACTGCCAGCAGGATGGAGGCTCCCAGTTGACAATAATTTCGAATAAGTTGGTCAAGGAATTGAACTTGGAACCTTATCATCAGGCGTCCTTTAAAATTGAAACTATGACTGGAGTTACGTTGACGCATTCAGATTTGGTTAGGTTCAATTTGCAGTCCTTGTTTTCAGATGAAACGTTTGCTTTGAGTAATGTGGTGACTCACAGTCCATGTCATGATGATATGAACACGTTGCCACATAGACAGGATATGAGTACGTTTGCACACTTTAAGGATGTAGAACTTTTTGAATTGCCAGAAACAAAACGATAGACTTGTTGATTGGGAATGATAATGCCTTCTTAAAGACCGTGACCGTGCTGGAAGAAAGAGTAGGTACTTCACGCAGTGACCCACATGCTATTTTGACTCCTTTAGGATGGCTTGGTTGTCATGGTAGAAGTCCATTGGAAGAGAGTCCGGTGAAAATTTGTCGAGTTCAAGCGTGTGTCAACATGACGGCAGGTGTTACAGAATGTCCAGAAATAGTGGCATGAGATAATCAGATTCATGAACTAGAGCAGGCTTTGAAAGACATCACATTACAGGATGCCGAAATAGATTGCTCCCGGAGTGATAAAGAGGCTAGGCAGTTGGTCGAGTCAAATGTGATTGTGAAGGATTCTAGATTCGAGATACTAGTTCCGTTGAAGGAAGGTGTCGAGGCGTTGCCCAATAATCTAGCTGTGGCCCAGAAGTCGTTTGGAGATCCTAAGAAAGAAAGCTATGAAGGATGATGACTAAGGTGTTTTTCTGACTCAGTCGTTCAGGGAGCTACAGGATTCAAATTACATTGAGCTTGTTAACGATGGTGACGAGGTGAAGAAGCCAGTGTGGTATCTTCCATATTTTGTGACTTCACAGGCTAAAAAACGCATTGTTTATGATGGGAGAGCAGAGTTCGATGGTGTTCGTGTAAATGAATTTATAGAAACTGGACCGGATTTATTAAATTTGTTGGCTGATATTTTGGCGAGATTTAGGCTAGGAAAGTTTGGCATGATGGCTGATTTGACAAAATGCTTCTTTCTAATTGGTTTACCCGAAGCTCAACGCGATCTGCTCCGAATCTTATGGTTTGATAATAACGACATAGGTCAGGGTAAAGTTGTGAAGTTTCGGTTCACCCATCATCCGTGGGGGGTGAAAAGCAGTCCTTTTATTGCGAACTTTGCAATTCAGAAGACTCTGGAGGACAATGCTATCGTAGCATCCGACCTAACCCGAGACACTATCCGCAAAAACATTTACATGGATGACTTAATCTTTAGTATTGATAGTTTGAACGAGGCTAAAACTATTGCTCACAAGGCCATAGAGTTGTTTGATATTCATGGTTTTAAGTTGGTTAAGTGGAGTGCTGATCGTGATTCAGTTCCGATTTTGGCAGAGTTGGGTAAAGAGATGTTGGTTTCTGGCATGCGCAAACTTGATTTATCCTTGGATAACGAAAATGATTTACCTGATGCTAAAGCGCTTGGTTGTGTTTGTGAGACTGGAGATGATCATTTAAGGATGGTTAGCTCTTTGAAACCTTTGGATATATACACCCGTAGATCAATGTTGAGCCAGTTGGGTAAGGCCTTTGATCCTCTTGGAATTTTCTCCCCCTTTTTTGTTAAAGCAAGGTTGATTTCACAGCGCTTAGCCATTGAAAAGTATGGTTGAGATGACGTGGTACCAGAGTCTATCGTTAAAGAGTGGAAAGCTTGATTTCAGTTGTTAGATACCTTGTTAGACGTATCTTTGGCTAGGTACTACTTTGAAGGTTTTATTCCTGTGTCACCCAAGGATCACGTCATTTATCAGTTGCATAGCTTTTCGGATGCTACGAATATTTCTTATGGTTCTGTAGTGTATCTGTGAAGGCTGGTAAACTGAGTTGCGTCGAAGTCAATTGTTTGGAAGAAGTAAAGTGGTTTTGAGGCATCAAGGGTCTTGGCATATTGCTTGCAAAGAGTTGGTAGCCGCTCTGACTACGACCGAGTTGTCTAGACAGGCGTTTGAGGCATTAGGATTACCTGGGTGTGAAAGGTATTTTTGGTGCGATTCTCGTAACATGTTGCAGTGGATAAAAAACAAGGATTTGCGCTTGGACAGATTTATTTCACGATGCGTGGAAAAAATCTTGTTGCTTTCTGAACCCATGGACTGGAGGTACTGCCCCATGAGTTTGAACCCTGTTGATGTCGCTTCCTGTCCAGATATTGTTAAAAAACCGGAGGCACGTAGGTTGTGGTATGAGGGACCAGACTTCTTGAAACAGAATGTGAATGAACCTGTGATTGAAGGCCCTAGTGTTTCGGTAAAGCGAGTGGCATGCGCCCAAGAATCTGAGGAGCTTTATTTTCCCGATAATAGCCAGTTAGACAAATTGATTGAAAGCTCCCCATCTCTCAATGTTTTGACTGAGTGGGTTGCATATTTGGCTGCGTTTGTTGATTACATTAGATGTAAAGCGAAAAATCGTAAGTTTGTACCACCTAGATTGGATACTTGCGATCTGGACATGGCGTTGAACAGAATTGTTGGTTTTGTACAGAGAAAGTACTACGGTCAGGCGTTGAGTTTGATGAGAAGTGATTCACCTGAAAGTTTGACAGAGGCAATTGAAAAGTGTAGTCCGCAAAACTCTGGTCAACCTAAAAAGTGGCTAAAAGAATTATGTGCTTTGATCCAATTTCGGCCATGTGTTGACAATGAGGGTCTAATTCGTGTTGAAGGTCGGTTAAGCAATTCACCTGAGCTTACTGAGGACATGAAACACCCTCTCATTCTGCCATCTGAGTGTGCTCTAACCCATTTAGTGGTGTTACAGTATCATGTCGATAGTTGTCACGTTGGCATTCAGCACACCCTTTTGTCTACTAGAAAGAAATTTGGATTGTAAATGGTAATACTGCTGTTAAGCGTTATTTGAGTCAGTGTGGGCGATGCTCGTTAGAAAAGGCGAAACCAGTTAGGCAATTGATGGCTGATTTGCCTGTTGAGAGGACTACGGCCGGTCATAGGGCTTTTGCAGTGTGCGGTTTGGATTACTTTGGTCATGTGAATTATGTAGAGAGGCGAAGCACTAAAAAAGCATGGGGTTTGTTGTTCACGTGCATGTCCTCGAGATCTGTTCACGTGAAAGTTGTCACCTCTCTCTCACTTAGGACTTCCTCTTGGCCTTCAGTTGGTTTAATGACATCCGGGGAAAAGTTGAGGTTAGGACAATGGTTCTTCTTTCCAGGCGGCATCCAAGGCACTCCCAGACTTATTGAAATCTCCCGAGCTAAGGAACTCATTGCGGGAAAAAGGCATACGACAGGAGTTCATACCCCCATATGCCCCGGCACAGGGTGGAAGTTGGGAGTCGATGGTAAAACAGGTTTAACGCATTTTGCAGAGAACTTCAGAAACAGCTACTCACAAACCGAGCTTAATGGAGCAAATCACTTTTTGTAGCAATGCTGTACGGGTGGTAAATGAGCGTCCACGTCACGGCCTTGAGTGATGATCCTAGGAACTTTGCTGTTGTGACCCCGGCCTCACTTCTCACTCTGGCTTGTGACCCTTACACCCTTGTGGGGAGGGCGCATGATCGGGACAATTTAAGACGGGATTACAGGTTCAATGTGGCCCTCGCCAATTGTTTTTGGAAAGACTGGGAGGCCTTTTATCTACCCACGTTGCAAGGGAGAAATAAATGGCGAGAGACCTCCCAAAAGTTACAAAGTGGGGACCTCATTTTAGTTGGTGACTCTGCGGATATTTCCGAAAGGGGAAAGTATCAAGTAGGAAGAGTGGCAGAGGTTTTCCCCCAAATGCATAATGGAAATTCTTTTGTTTGGAGAGCCAAAATTGCTGTGACAGAATAAGATTCTAAAACTGACGCTTACAAAGTGGAGCATATATATCGTGACATCTCACGTATTGCATCTGTCCAGCAGGCTAATTCGAACAATTTAAATTTACTCTAAAATCTGAGATCTGATTGCTTTGAAACTTGATTACGTTTTGCATATACTTGAGTGATGTTTATTCTGGTTATTTTGTTGTGTTTCTTGTTTTGTGTGAATAATAATACGTGCATTTCTTATTCTCATGTACAATGTGAATCTTTTTCAATCGACAATGCATAGTAAGGCAAATTATTTTTCAACTCTGATTATGTGTGTCATAAAATTGTATGAAATTAATTACCTACTGAATTTCATAGGGGCCGCTATGTCAAAATCATTAAAAATAATCTGCCCTGCCTTCAACTAATGACTGAAGACCCAATTTTAAATCTTTGTTTGTGAATTTATGTCTGATTAATTATTGGATTTTGCAATCTTGTGACTTAAATCGAAAAGATTATTTGTTCTTGTCTAATCGATGTTTAAGTTAAATCAATGAGCAATTATTATCCTTTGTTAAAGATAAGCTGCTAATTAGCACATCTTCAAAGGCGCATGTTTAAAGACCTTCAAAGGCTAATAGGCTAATTAAATCATATTTAGAATCATCGTTTTAAAATGCTCTTCTCGTGCATTATTGTGTAGACTGGCAGCTGACAGCCTTTGTTTGTTAATTTCTGGCCTTTGATGCTAGACAATAGGCGATGCCATGTGCTTTATACGACTTGGAACTATTTAAACCTGCTTGGAGCCTGAGAGCTTAGTAGTGACAAAAATGAGTGAAGTGAACAGTTTTTAGTTTTTGGTGAAACATGTTAAATGCTGCTTAACTTGGGTAAATTGTGTTTTGCGATCCCTTTCCTCCCCTTCCCTTCCCTTCCTCTCCATCCTTGTTTATGGAGTTGACTATTGACTGTGACAAAAGAGAGTTGTAGATTGGAAGAAAGGCCCTGAATTGGCCCTTACATCGTATTTTGAGACTACTTTGTTTTTTCTGTATTTTTCTTTAATTCAATATAATAATAAATTCCATTACAAATCAAGAAAATCAAGTGCTCAGTTGTGAGAAGAAAGGGATTGGGAGAGTTTGGCATAGCTCTCCTACACGTTATTGAAGTTGGCTATAATACTCCGCAGAAAGCACAAAACGGTTCGGATTGGCAAGTCTTGGTAGATATTCAAATTTAAGAAATAAGCTTTAACAAGAAACGATTTGGCAAACTGACACAAATCGCAAGACCAGGTTAGAAAGACTTTATTGTTTGTAACAAGATGCATGTTTTGAATATTTTATCACTGGTGATATTTGGCCTTGCTAGCCTTACTGATGAGCCCTGAGATTGGGTGAAACAGCTGTCTAAGGCATGCTATTGGAAACTATTTTGAATTGAACTATTATAATTATCTCTTGTAACATTGTGATTACTTAATATTTTGGGAAAAAAATGTTTTAGGATCTGGTACTAATTTGCGATTCCTTGCCTTTTTACACTCATGTTCATACCTGAAGTCCTAGCTATAATGATGAGGAATAAAAGACGAATGTCGATTCCGAAACAGTATGTATTAGGCTGTTAATCAAGGGTTTGATTGGGCTTATAAGACTCTGTACACTGTCTATAGCTTATTATTAATTTTTGAAGTACATTGTTCTTAATAAATTATCATTGTTGAGTCACTGTACATACTACTGCGAGTCTCTGGTTCTAGTTTAGAGCCGTCTCGGCCCTGTTGGAGACATAGCCATTTTAGGCGAGCTACGAGGAGAGCAGAGGGTATTGATAGCGTTTCATTTCTAAAGATTGTTAGCCTAGTTTAATTTTGGCACTAGTTTTGAGCCTTTCAGCCTACTGGAGACATAGCCATTTAAGGCGAGCTATGAGGAGAGTAGAGAGTTAGCTAGCCTATCGTTCTTCTGAGACATGCAAGGTAAGATTTGTACTTTAGTCAGTAAAGATTTGATTTATAGCACTAGTTTCATTCAGTAAAAATTTAATTAATAGCTTTCATTGGGTAAAGATTTTTCAGTCAAGATTTACTTATTTTGCCTAAAATTGACTGCATGATGGGTAAAGATTTATGTATTATAAACGTAATCGGTAAAGATTTATTCATTGATTGATAAATTGGTCGAGATGCATGTTTTGAATATTTTTATAACTGGTGATGTTTGTCCTTACTAGCCTTACTGATGAGTCCTGAGATTGGGCAAAACAGCTGTCTAAGGCATGCTATTGGAAACTATTTTGAATTGAACTATTAGAAGTATCTCTTGTAATATTGTGATTGCTTAATATTTTGGGGAAAAATTGTGTCATGATCTGGTTAATTTGCGATTCTTTGCCTTTCTACGCTCATGTTCATACCTGTAGTCCTAGCTATGCTGACAAGGAATAAAAGATGAATGTCGATTCCGAAACAGTATGCCTTAGGCTGTTAATCAAAGGTTTGATTGTGCCAATAAGACTCTGGATAGTGTCTATCGCTTATTATTAATTTTCTTAGTGCATTGCTCTTAATCAATTTATGTCATCAATTTTCTTAAAAGCTACCGATGCTTTTGTGCATTTTTGCTTTTGTAGCAATTCACTCTCTGGCGACTGAAGCATGCTGCAAAAATCACGTTTTTGTTTAAAAAAATTGAACCATCTAAGTTGTTGTTGTAGTGCATATTTATCCTCCTGTCACCGGACAGCGTCAGACGCTAACTTGTTGGACGATCCGCACACTTTTCATTACCATGACTACTTCGTGATTGGAGGAATCCGCACCTGCTTAGGAGTTTCCGATGATCCAACATTCCTGTGGATTTCTTCGAATTCTTGTCCACTGAATTTGCTGCTTGTTTGAAGCCACCAAGCAGAGATAGTCATCGTAAAGCGTCTTATCCAAGGACGCAACAATGTGACCGGGGTGCGGGTTGAACCCAGATCATTTGATTAGGGTCGTCATAAAAACGACGCCTTTACCCATTCAGCCACGCTGCCAACAAAGTGTATTAATTAAAAACGATACGATTGCTGTCACTCCAGTTAGCAATATTTTTCAAGTTTTCAGTCCTAGCACCAAAACTTGCAATTAATAGTTTTTGTTGTTTCTTGGTTTTGAATTAGGGTAAGTTGTAAAACAGTAACAAGCAGTATTCCCTGTAAGCAGAGATGGAGTCGAGGACACAAGGCTCGAGGCCAAGGCCAAGGACACAAAAAAAATCCGAGGCCAAGGACAGCCTTTCCGAGGACAGAACCTTTCAAGGTCAAGGACACAGGCGCAAGCATTCTCCGAAAAAAAAAAGGCTTTCAAATTTTTTTTTCAGACGATCTCCAATTTATTGGTGTAACCAGAATTTTTGATTGGGGGAGGCCTAAACAACAAATCACATGAAATGATGTCATCAAAATGTTTCCACAGAGGAAGTTTTTGTGGGACAAAGATATCGTAGGATGGAAGATCTGAAATCGTTGTTGCCTGTTTGCACGTAACCAGGATTTTGCAAAGGAAGAGGGCTTAAATTAATAGTTGAAATATGCAAATATCTAACTTTTGGAAACATGTTGAGAAAGCTTGTGTAACCCAAATGTATCACAGACGGGGGTTTGGGGGCAGGGCCCCCAGCCGCTGGAGGCTTTGGGGGTCTGGGGGGGAAGCCCATACCCGTTGGCCAATTTTTTGAAATTTTTTGGAAAAAAAAGCTATTTTAATGCCATTGGATCACATTTCGCAAGTGTTCAGAGCCATTTGAAAGCACTAGATTTTTGACATTTGAAAGCTAAGTGAAAAAATCGAATTGTTTAATCCTCCTTTTACTTGCAATTTAAGTCCAAAACACGTTTACATCTTGCATTTTGGAGTTAAATTTTAATTGTAAGTGATTTGCTCCAGGTAGGGGGAAGTAAGGTGCATTGTCTCTGGCTACATTTTAGCAGTAAATAATACTCCACTGGAAGATTTTCCTTGGGAGATTTTTGTTTTGTCATGAAAATAACTAGTTATAGGAGTACACGTTCACCAGGGGGCCTGCCCCCTGGCCCCCTCAATTGAAGTTTAATGATTCGTTCAATTAGCATTTTCCATGGCTAATTTTTTTTAAAAGGATTTTGTGCGTAAAAACCGGCGAGGTTGGAGGTGAAATACTGAATTGTTTTTGAAAAATGGTACAATAGATGGTTACGTCTACTAACCATGTTATTGCCGCGCCGGATTTACATCTCACAGGGCCCCTGGCACTTTGGAGATTTTCGCAACATCTTTCTGCCAAATATAGTTGAAGACCAAAAAAAATCTTATGATTTCAGATCGGGGCCCCTAGCTGGCACTGCGTCATATTATGGTAAATCCGTCCCTGATTAATGCATTACGTTCACAAAAAGTCTAGATGTGGGCCTGAGATAGCAACTTTTAGAACAAAAACTCTCCATTTCCTCCGGGTCATACGTTTAAATTGGCTGGCAAAAATTGAATTATGGGGGACCCGGCACCCTTGGTTTTCAACATTGTTAATTAGTTATACTGTTGTCAGCGAAAAATGCTAAAAAGAAACTGAAACTGAAGAAACAGTAGGCTTTTTTGGCACATTGTTGTCATTGGTGAAATTTCAATTGGGGGGGGGGCCTGCAGCCCTTCCCCTTGCCTACGCCTATGCTCCATGTGAGGAAAACAAAAAACATGTTCGCAAATTTTCCGCGAGGTTTCTGGAGTTTTCCAACGAAATTTCAACTGTTCAGAAAATAGTGCTGTCCTTGAGCCAAGGACGGGGCAATTTTCGAGGACGTGAGGCTTCGAGGCCAAGGCCAAGGACTTGAGGCTTTGAGGCCAAGGCCAAGGACTTCAAAATGTGTCCTTGAGGCCAAGGACGTCCTCGAGGACTCCACCTCTGCCTATAAGCATAAACAAGTGCAAAAACTGCAAAATATTTTCTGGCATTTTGCACAAATTTTTTTAAGTGCAAAATGGCATTTAATTCCGATGTTTTTCATTGTGAGAATTAGAACATTGAGAAGCACGAAACGACATTGAATTCTGGCTTTTTTTTTTGTGGAGAAGAGATGTCTGGTGCGGCGCGATGACCATTTCTTTAGTTAACAACCCACATAAAGCAGAAACTAGCGAGTTTACGGTGCAATGACCTTTTCTTTCGTGATGACCTGTGTTTTTTTTAGATTGGCATTGTGAAAAGAAATTACAAAGCCTGGGCTACAGCATTTTTGCAAAAACTTCAGGGCACTTTCACACATTTTGCGGTGTTTACGCAGAAGCTGAAAGGTTAGAGGGAACACTGGTTACAAGTAACGCATTAAATTTTGCCAGAAGCAATATTTTAAGATTTTTTAGGAACAAATATGATATTTCTGGAAAGATGATTACAAAAATAGTTTTTCTGTTTACAATTTAATTTTGCAACCATTTTTTGAAATTTGCAATTAAAAAATTTTTTAAAAGTTTTTGAAAAATCGGCAAAATATTTCAGAGAAAAAAGGTTTTAGCAAAAGAAGACCCCTTCTGTGAATCCTATCGAATTTTTGCAAGCAGTAGACAAATACAGTTTTCCAAGATGGGGCTTTTATAAATCTTCCTCGTCAATGTTGATTCTAAACTTTAATCACAGATGATTGAAAACAATTTCTCAAATAGCTATGGGAATTGAATTGTGCTTGCGTAATTGCTAAAATACTTGCTGTGCAATAATTGCTCTGCAAGTGCCCACCTCTTAGTATTGCTAGCAGATATGCGTAATGTTCATTTTTAATAACTTTAGCTCATACTTTTAGATTGCACAAAACCCCATATCTTACACAGAAAAATATAACAAATGTGCTTTCAGTAAGCTGCTGCTCAGACTATAGTTAAGTTAGTACCAGTGGTGTAAAAAGTATAGATAAATGTATGAATGCGCAGGTGCTACTGTGCAGTATGAATGCACATCGTCGCCAGCATATTGAATAAACAAAAGGTCAAAAGCAACAAAGGTGTTTAAAAGATTCTTGACAACCTTAGGCAGATATACAATGCTTCAGTTGTGCCAATTGCCGAACATAAAACTCGCTTTTAGGCAAAAACATCATGTGTCCTCAATTATTAAGTTTTTACTTTCAAAGTTTGCTATTGTATCCATCTTCATCATTGTGCCTTTTCATTGTAGAAACTTAGACCTTTCTTATAACAGAGTTTCATTCCTACGTCATTTAACAAACATGAAAAACCGATAAACATTCATTTCTTTAACCTTGATTTTTCCTCTCTGCGTAATTGTATTGTTTCTTTCAAACAAAGTACATGTGCGCATGCACACACTATTGACTAAAATGGTAAGCATGGTTCGAAATTAACGCTTGCCAGAGGCAAGCTGAAATCGCCTCGGGCAAGTTATTTTTCGACTTAACTTGCCTGATGGGCAAGCTAACAAAATACCGCGTATCAAACAACGTTAAACAAGATTATTCAAAGGCGCAATTTAGCTCCACTTTTGTTGCAATAAAATAAAATGAAGTAGAGAAAGTTGTAAGTTGCTTGGTTTATTTTAATTTAGTAATCATCTCTATTAACACTTTGTTTAATCATTCGCACATCATTAATCGCACGCAGATTTTCGATACTCGTATGCGTTTAGCAACTTCTGGCACAAAATGCTAGGTTTTTTTTCAAAGAAAAATTTTCCACGCTTGCAGCATTAAATGCTGTTTCAGATATCACGCCCTGCGCTGCAGGAAAATGTCAAGAAATTTGCAAATTTTTTGTTACGATTATTTTGAAGATGTTTCAGCTCTTTATAACTTTTGCAAAAAAATTTTGGCTCTCTAGCTGGTGTAGTTTCCAAAATATTCCCAATTGAAAAAGTATTTGCAACAAAACCGCAACGTTAATCAATATCATGGTAACGTAATAATTGAAACAATTACAATCAAAAAATCAATTTTTGCGTAGTACAGAATTGGAAAAAAATGCCTATTACATCACATAAACGTAAAATCGCGCACAAAAACTTGATTCTGAAATGCATATTATGCAAATTTAGTATTTTTTTGCAAAGAAGTACAATATACGATTTTTTTACAAAGTTAAACAACCTCAAAACTTATTGTATCTAATTTTTTTTCGGGCAAGTTGAAGTTTTCTCAGGCAAGCAAACAATTGATATTACTTACCCATCGGGCAAGTAGTTAGAAAAGTTACTTTCAACCCCTGGTAAGCTTTATGTTGGTATTCGATCAAAATAAATTATTTTTTTAAAAAAGTAAAAGGGACATTAAAATGTAGATAAATGGCGAGATTATTTGCATTTTATTGTACGATGACTGTTACAGGTAATTGTAAACATTGCAAAACAAATGTAACTATTGCAAAATAAATCCTGTTTTGTGATGTCTCAGATGACATCATTAAAACAAAAAATGAAGGAAACCAATACACTATCATAAATGTTGTGGATACTTTGGAAATAGTAAAATTCCTGCATTGCTGTGTACGATTTGCTTTTATCAGAGGTAGGCCTCAATAGCTCTACTTAAAATGCAATTCTACAAAGCACAATGTTTAACATAGGCAATTGAATTTTTTTAATTTCTGAAATGCAGCGCAACTTCTTCAATCAAAATGAGATTTTGGTGCCAAGTCAAAGCGCAATTTACTTTCGCAACCAAAATTTCAAAACACCATTCAAATTTTGGATTTTTGCGACATCACTCGCAAAAAAAAAGAAATTGGTTAAGTCCGACATTTGACAGTATTACAACCAAAATAAAACAAAATTAAGTTTGAAGTATAAAATTGCACTATTAACCAAAAAAATTTTGAAAGCGCAGTGCAATAAATCTGCAACAAGTTTGAAAGACATTAATACACATCGCAATCTTTCGCAATTTTTCAAAACTAAAAACTTCTGCAATTTTTCAAAATTAAAAATTAAATTGCATTGCACCTTCTGCAATTGCAGGGGCTATACTTATTAAGTGCGCTTTGCTCACTTCTGGCATTTTATGACATCACTATTGATGATGTAATCAGTGACATCATTGTATCTTTTGCTATTAATGACATCATTGTTACTTTTAAAGTTTGAATCAATAATTGTCAACTGTTTTTTTATGTGGAACTAATCGCTGTAACAGTGCGTAATGAAATTCAATACTTGCTATACTTTCTTGTCTAATTTTTCAAGTCTGAAAATGTCGGAGATTATTTTGCATCTGAGATAAACAATAAGCAATTCTCAACAGGATTAGTACCATATGCACAACTAGATTTCGTTTTTCAAATTTTTTTTGTATAAAGTGTGTGTAATTGTAAACACAGCGCAGCGCAATCAGAACAATATGAACAGCTGTGTAATTAAAACATCACACAGTTACAAAAAGATTTAATCATTTAATCGCAATGTACAGCAACCACAAAATTTGGTGCATTTTAGGCTTAGGACTATCACTTTTATTTATTTACATTATTTACAATTTCTCTAAACGAACGTTTTCGGCACTACCACTGGCCCTCTTCAGGAATATCTAAATAGCAATAATAACTTTAAGAATCCGAATCAAATAATAAACTAATCTTCAAAAGGTTAAAACATTGCTGTACTTTTTTAGTGTCTACTAGCCTACGTTAAACTCAGCAAGAACGATTCAAATTTACAATTGAAATGACAAGAGTTAGCAATTATGACGAAACAAGCATTATGATTTCAGAAATATAGCAAACACTAAGTATGTCCAACAACTGTCATTGAATTTTATGGTTAAAAAACTTGCAGCAGAAATGATGATCCGTTGGCGTAAAGTTGACGATTGAGAGCAGGAGAGTGTTTCTTGATCAGGAGAGCTTCGTGAATTTTGGTGTCATATTCAGAACGGCATTTTCGAATTATTTTGAATGAATCCAAGCCAGTTTTTTTATTAGAGCAAATGTTGCAGGACATTATGTGGTCTTTAATTGAACTTTTCTGGTTACTATTGAAATTTAGATGTTCTTGGACTCTAGTGCTCAGATGTCTGGAGGACATACCAATGTATGCCTTGTTCGTGTCACACGAACATGTAAAATGATAAACAACATTTGAACACAGAGCCACAGGTGTTTTGGATTTTAGTTGAAAATAAGATTTGACCTTAAATGATTTGTAGATCGGGATAATTTTAACATTCAGTTGATTTCTGATTATTTTTGAAAATTTGTTAACAAATCGTCGTGAATCTTTACCAAAATACGGAATAACAATTGGATATTCATGGGTAGAACTGCTAGAAGTTTGATCGGTATCAACGGAAGACTGATTACTGTTGTTTTGGCTTTGAAATTGTTGCAATAATTTGTCAAAAAACTTGCTGGGATAACCGTTGGCCTTAAGCATAGCTTTCATATTTTCTGCTTCTTTCTGGAATAGTGTGTTGTTGGAGCATATTCGTTTAGCACGATTTAAAAGGCATAGAATCAAACCAGATTTCCACTTGAGTGGGCAAAATGCATTAAAATTTAGTAATAAATTTGTATGAGTTGGTTTCTTCCAAATCCATGTGTCTATGCCAGAGTGATTTAGTTTAATTTCAACGTCCAAAAAAGGGATGGTTTCAGAAGCATGCTCTACTGTAAATTTGATACTTTTATGTTGAGAATTTAGAAGGTCCAAAAATTTTGAGCAAGACGTATCATTATTAAAAACAGCAAAAATGTCATCGACGTAGCGAAGGTATAGTTTTGGCTGAAAGTTTAAGTTTGAATTAAGCAATTTATTCTCCATGTGTGCAAGGAAAAAATTGGCAATGGTTGGACCTAAAGGGGAGCCCATACTAACACCGTCATGCTGTTCATAGAATTTATTCCTGTGCATAAATATTCCTTTGGTTGCTAGCCTTAAGAGTTTTGCAAATATCTCTTTGTTTACAATTGGCTGATTCTGGCTCGATTGGTCGGAGTATATTGTATCAGTTATAATTTGGATCGTTTCTTCTAATGGGATGTTCGTAAATAAGGATGAGACGTCAAAACTTACTAATTTATGAGCAGGATGAAATTGAAAATTGGCTAGATGATCAAGAAATTGATTGGTCGACTGTAACATGTATGTTTGCGGAATGTACGGTTTAATCAACGAATCAAGAAATTTAGCTAATTGATATTCTGGTGTGCCGATCATCGATACAACGGGTCTTAAAGGATTGTCACGCTTGTGTATTTTCACTAATCCGTATATTTTTCTGGGTTGCTGCCACTCGGAATTAGTCTTCGCATAGTTTCTGGACCAAAATCTTTAAGATATTTGCGCACATAATAACTAATCGATTTTTCTTTTGCAATTACCGGGTGAATTTTGGAATTCACTTTAAGTTCATGGAATTTGGATTGGTCGTTAACGATATCATCTAATTTTGAGTAATAATCATTAGAGTCCATAATTACTACACCTCTTCCCTTGTCGAAATTACACACTTT